>CM038711.1:8000561-8043061 GCA_021613375.1 Megaleporinus macrocephalus
GACGAGCGGACCAATAGAAATGCTCCAAAACGACTTTCTGGTTTCATTGACTTACATTGAAAGTATAGACGGTTTTTGGCCTCTCCTGTAAAGTTACTATTTTGGAGATCCACATTTTTTACTTACTGTAACTTGGTACTGTAACGCCCTTGTGCTACTTGTTATGTTGGAGTGGAAGAAACGAATGACTGAAGATGGATTACCGCCAACTAGTGGTCTGAGATTTAATGGCAACTCAAAATGAATCACCATCTGCCACCATCGATACATGATCATAAAACATAATGCTGCCATACTCATTTAAAGAGTGTAATGGCTAAAGAGCTCTGCCATCTACTGGTCAGAAGGTTTAAATCTGCTGCCATTCTTTAAATCCAGACTCTTAATTAATACATAATCAAAAGCGCTACAATGGGTGTGTCACAAAACCTAGTGAGTGTGTAAGTAGGCTGTCTAGGTAGCAGCTGTGTAAGTAGCAGTGTTCTCTCCTCATCTCTCCTCATAAAACAGATTACTGAGACGCTCTAGTTAGAGAGAGACTGCGTCACGGCTTGTTCCCCCCACTGCAGCACGCGACTGGTGGTTTAGCTGGTTGCTAAGTTACCAGCCGGCATCCAAAACAATAGCCCGAGGCATAAAAATCTGCTAGCATAAATGCTAATGGCTTGAGTATAAAACTGCTAAATGGTGAAGGACTCGTTACAGAGTTGATAATAAAATACTGTTTTGTGTGATTATATGACCAGAAACACATTAAAACTCCAGAGAGAATCAAAATAACTCACATTTTAAAACCACTTCACTGCTCCTAGATTAGCCTGTGTTGCATCATGGGATTGTCTTAGCGGCTGAGGAAGAGTTTGATGCTTCCTTAAAATCAGGTCTAAATAAGGTTCCTCAGTAGACAGCATGTTTAAGGTATATAAGAATTGGGACAGTCTACATGTCGGGAGCGCGTACTATGACGTAAAATGCTGCCTATGTAGGAGCTCAGTAGGTTTTAAGACACACCCAATATCATTATCCAACATATTGCGATGCTCATTTGAAGAGTCTTAATGACTGAAGGTAGATTACTGCCATCTAGTGGTTGGGGGTTTGATAGTCCGCCACCAATCTTTACATGTAAACTATGAAATAATAAACAATCAATTCTGTTTGTAAGAATCAATACAATATTGTAAAACATAGTATTGCGATACTCACTTGTACACCCCTAGAGCACATACACTTAACCGCCCATCTGTCCCGCCGAATACTGTAAGGGACTGATCACCGGGGCCCCCCCGTCACCCAACACCAACCAGTTCTCCTCTCCATCTGTGCCATTTGCTCCATCCTTGACTGCATCACTGTATTATCCACCTGATGTAGCACCTGTACATCTTCTAAAGCTTTTACCTTCAGACTCAGCTTTAGTTTATTAAACTGTAAATACTGTTCGACCAGAGGAGGATGGGTCTCCCCTTGTGATTCTGGTTCCTCCCAAGGTTTCTTCCTCCAGTTGAGGGAGTTTTTCCTTGCCATCGTTGCCTCTGGCTTACTCACAAGGGATAAACAGCTGTGATTTCATGTTTTTCATGCTTTTAAAATTCCTGTAAAGCTGCTTTGTGACAACATCGTTGTAAAAAGCGCTACACAAATAAACTTGACTTGACTTGACTACGTCCTTCACATTATATATAGTTGTTGAAAACTGAATAATGTACATTAACACTCAAACAGAGGTCTCTGGCTTTCACACAGGACAGTACATAGTGCCATCCCATCAGGTAAGTGGATCTCCAAGTTTGCCAGGAAGTGGATGCTATTAGGTAGGTGGATGATGGAGAGTATACATGCATGATCTCCACCCACCTTCTCCGAAAGTATTCTGTCACTTATTAAAGCATGAAGTCTGTCAACTAGTGCAAAAGTACATCAATAAAAATAGTGATAGTCACAATGGATGAATCACGTACTGAACAATCTATGTCTGGGGAGAGAGAGAGAGAAAGATGAAAGAGAATGGAGTGGTGTAGGAGAAGTATGTTTTCAGCTGGCCCTAGGAAAAAAGCTGTTATGAAATCTTGTGTTTGTGACTCTAGAGAGACTGAACGGGTTTCTCAGAAGCCTGAACGTTTTAAAGTCATATTTTTATAAACGTGGCGGTCAGTCTCCGGTAAAGCAGGCAGGGAAGGAAAACACCTCCGTAGCCACTGCAGTATATTACACAGCACTTCAACACTCCCAGAGGTATATATATATATTTATATATATTAAATGGGGGGTGTTGGGCCAATGCAGAATCCTATAGTTCAGTAATGATTGCAGGATGAGTCCTATGGGGAGTCTTAATATGCGTCACACACTGTAGAGTCAGGACTGCAGTTCCTGGACAATCGATGCAGCACAAAAACCACTGCACTGCTTCCTGCCTGCGCATACCAGAGAGATAGATTTTGGGGTGGGGCAAGCAAGTGGGGCCAAAGTGAGGAAACAAAAATGTTGTTGAGCTCACACCGCCACAAAAAGATGTCTGCCTGCATAGGGACATCATGACGAATGCATAAGAATTGAATAATGTACTTAACATGTAATACATGAGTGGTTAATAAAGATAATGGCATTGTGTGGACCTTAACCCAAGGTGATGCTTCATAACTGCCAATTAAGTTCCATTACTTGGTAGTGATCCTTCGTAAGAGTGGCATGAGTGGCTGTGTGCTTATGTGCCCACTCTAGGTGGGCTTCCAACATTAGATGAACAGACGGAATAGCCTTACTTGCCATCTTGCATCAATGTCCTTTGGGCATCAAATTACCCTGATGCTAGTTTGTGATTGGTCCCTGCTCAGACCACTATTGGTAAGTTTTCACCAATGCTTACTGAGAGCTCTCCACAAGCCTGGTCGTTTTGGGAATGCTTCAACTTAGAACATATGGGACCTTAACCCAAGATGATGCTTCATAACTGCCAATTAAGTTCCATTACTTGGCAGTGATGCTTCGTAGGAGTGGCACAAACATTCATCACTTTTCAATTTTGCCAATAAAATACCACTAACTTAATAATCAAGTGTTGCTTTATAAATAGATAATGCAGGTCCCCTTTTTAAAGAGATTACATCTATTCTACGTTACTTATTACTCTTGCACTTGATAAGACCCTCTAGCCACTGATTAAATGTCAAAAAGAAAGAGGGACTGATACAGTCTGGCGAAGATCCATCCATGCCTCACTAGCTCCAGCTAGGACCCTCCACATGGTGAAAAGCAGTAGGCTGCTCCTCTGATCCTGAGATAAGGATCTGTATCCAGCCCCGAAGAGAACCTAATGAGCTTTGAAAGGCAACCTGGCATTTTAGTCGCATTAGCAACAGCGAGCACTTCATATGCCACTAATGGCCTCTCTAATGACAGAGAACAGCGTGAGGCTCTGATCAGTTAACACAAGTGAAACATTAATGAGCCAATTAAGCTCGAACGCCTTTGACTGGAGAGAAAGCGCTCCGCCGAACTTCACTCCGATCAGACGCATCAGTAAACAGATCATATCTGATCTTACGTTTTAGTAGAGTTATAACAGATGAACATCAAGTTTCTACCAAACGACTCATGCAAGAACAAAAGAAGCAACTGAACTCTGGGTTCCTGGTTAACCTGTTGAATGCTAAGCACTGATATACACAAATGAGGCAAAACTGCCTCTTGATTCATAGCCGGCGAAAAAAAATTGGAGGCCAAGGCAACACTTTGGACTCCTCGAACCATTCCCAAACAATGAATGCAGTGTTGCAGTGGTGAAAGAGGTCAACGCCATTGGGGAACACCACCGCCAACAAGGGATATACCTGATCTGCCAACGTTTAGTTTGGCGGCATGTACCAAACTGATGTCCACACGAAAGCCTGAACATTGGATGTCCCAGCAAAACATACTGGTGCCAACACTCCAGGTAAATGACACACAAGTACATGTCCATCCAGTGTTGCAAAGGCGAAACAGGTCAACACCATTGGGGAACATCACCGCCAACAAGGGATATACCTGATTTGCCAATGTTTAGTTTGGTGGCATGTACTAAACTGATGTCCACAAGAAAGCCTGGACATTGGATGTCCCAGCGAAACATACTGGTGCCAACACTCCAGGTAAATGACACACAAGTACACATCCATCAAAGCAATATAAAAGAAAATGAGACCTATCTGACTAGACATCCCACTTACATTGCTCAAAGGTCTAGGTCTGATGCTTGTGTGCCCACTCTAGGTGGACGGGGGTTAGCATCCAACATCACTCTTTGACTTGTGCCACAGTAGCCCTCCAATCAGTTTGGGAAATAGCCAACAGGCTGACAGACAGACGGAATAGCCTTCCTTGCCAAATACCCTGATACCAGTTTGTGGTTCCCTGCACAGACCACTATTAGTAAGTTTTCACCAAAGCTGACTGAGAGCTCTCCACAAGCCTTGTTGTTTTGGGAATGCTTCCTTTCAACATGCCAGTTTGGCTTGTGTCTAAGTCACTCAGCACATCAACCTTGAGAACCAACTGCTCTCTCGCTGTCTAATATATGGCAGACATTGATATGTGCCATTGGCAAGAGACAATCAATCCTATTCACTTGATCTGTGAGAGGTGATAATGTTTTTGGTGTATGCAAATAATTTAAATCCTATATTCAACTGAAAATGGTAGAACGGGTCGATTTATAGGTCCCCACCAATGCCAAGAGCAAATCTATGCCCTTGTGCTTTATATCAGATTTCAGCGACTCAACAGTTCAGCATCTCCTTTGTCGTATTTTTGACCGGTCTGGACTGTGGGTAGGCCACAGTTTAGCTTCCGGGCTTTTATGCTACTGAGTATGCAGCTGTAGTATGTGCAGGATGTGATTAGTTGTCTTGCTGAAATGAGAAAGACATCTGGATGGCAGCACATGTTGCTCCAAAACCTGTATATATTGTTCAGCATTAAAGGAGTCTTCACAGATGTCGCCCATACCCTGTGCACTATTGCTCCCATTGTATTAGGGATGCTGGATTAACTCTCTCCTATTTAGTTCAGAGGACACTTTCCCACCTTGCCTCAGTCCAGAGAAGTTTAGAGAAGGTGCCGGTGTTTTCTGGATCTGTTTATCAGGTTTGTTCTTTGCATGGTACAGTGTCCACAAGTGTTCCTGAGGGTTTAGTACTGCGGTCACGAATAGGCGGGCTGCGGTCCGGGTCCAGACCCAGACGTTGTCCAATGCGGACCCAAACAGTGTGTCGACAGTGTTTATTTTAAGCGGAGGAATGTTTCTTGTTTTTGCGGTATACGGGCTTTGCGGCGCAGTAAACTCACAGACCAATCGTTGTAAGATCACCAAACGTGCTCCTCAGCCAATCAGATCTGTGCAGATTCGGGCGTGTGGCGCTCACACAGGCAAGGTACAAAGTGGGAAGCTGCAGTCGGAGAACGGCTCTTTCAAACGGCGTGCTAAAATAAGGAAACTCGGCAGCGGAAAACGACTTTTCAACCAGGAACGGACAGAGACATATGCTTATTCTTCCCACATGCAGCTCCAAACCAACATATCTCATATGTTCTGAGACCGTGGCGAATAATAATAGCCACATGTATCTCTTATGTGTGTGAGAATGGCCCTCACACCATTATAGCCCAGGTTTAAAGTCACTAAACAAGAGAAAGTCTGAGAGAAGAATACAAGAGAGAAATATTCTGTTTTTTAATAAGTAAGGGAAAAACTTGTTTACTTCAAGTAAGGGAAAAAAACATTTATTTGAAGTTTTATAAATAATTAATTCAGTTCAGCATTTAAACAGTAAATATACTGAAATATACTGAACGGTATGTGTGATGTGTTGGTGTTTCAGTAGCTGATGGTATAAGATGCTGATACTAGGCTACTTCAGTAAACAGGATACACCACTGAATCAGAACACAAGTTAGAAATTATGATGGTCCGGACCTTGGCCTGAAGACATTTCCACCAACTGGACCGTACTGGATTCGAACTAAATACCCCTGGTTTGGTGGATTGGTTTTCCAGCCGTGTCCCTTGCATGCAGCGATTTTTCCAGATTCTCTGAATCTTCTAATAATATTAAATACTGATGAAGTCCCCGAGCTCTTTTCTATTTCACATTATCCTTTAATTGTGTTTGTTTCTTTGCCTGTGCAGTCTCGAGGAGTGGATAACCCCTCACCATCTTCCCCCAACCATCACTATCAAAATAAAAAGTGGACCTACCTCTGAAAGCAAACGTAATGAGGCAACTTAGCACTTCAAACACGTAAAGCTGGAGTGGGCTCTCTAGATATTTGCACTGGGATAGAGGGCACGGAGAGAAAGCTGGGCTAAACAGTGCAGCGTGAGGCAGCAGGACAGCCTCTTTGCTGTCTTGGGCTCGGCCTGCAAAGCGAGGGATTGAGAGGCATCTGATTGGGGGGAGGTTTGAAGAGGCACGCTAAATCCCAGCGACCTTGGCAAAACAACACGGTCCCTTTGAAATGCAAAAAAAAAAAAAAAGAGCTGAGAGCCAGCCAGACATCTTTTGACTCTGCATTTGTGGCCAAAAGAAAAATAAAAATGGTATTAAAAAAAAGGTAGCGAGCAAAAATGCTAAGTGCTTAAAATGCTACGAGCAGAAAAACAACTAGAGGACGACTAGAAGGAGAAAGACTGCGAGGGAGAGAGGCTGGGTGGGACATTATGTCAGATGGTTCTCTTAATTAAACGCTATGAAGGCCAGAGCGAGTTGGCTCATGCCCCCTTCTCTCCCACCTCAGGCATTCACTGCATGTTTCGTGACAGTCTGAGCCTAAACTGATCTGTCTGTTTCCATCTCCTTTCTCTCATTCATTCCTTCCTTCAAGCACTCTCTCTCACACTCCTTTACCCCATAACACACCACAGCTGTGTCTCAAATCGAGTACTATCCTGGTAGACAGTCTCTAGAGTAAGTATTTCAGGTTAAACGTCTGGAAAAAACAGATATGGAAGGATTATTGAAATCCAAAAGGCTAACATGCTAACGCTACTGCTAGGAGTATCTTACTTCAGTAGCAAAAATATAGTAAATGTCTTCAAATGATTGTTACAATGAAGAGAACAGATTACTCAAACAACAGAACTGCCTTGTCAGATACTGAGGACAACAAGCTAACCGCTAAAGTTAGCTAGGTAGCTGGTTAGCTATGTAGGTCTAACGTTACCTCAGTTTGGCTTCAGTTCTTTGGCTGAATTGGTAAAAACTTGTCTCCATTCTGTCCTAGTCACTGTTCTCTTTACCATACTGTTCAATAAACTGAAGTAGGTATGCTGATGCTAGCTTTGTTGTCACCGTTGACCCTTCCTCTCTCAGGCAGCCAACAAGGTGGACTCAGGCCATCAGGTCCATGCAACTGATCCAGAATTCAGCAGCTCGGCTCATCTTCAATCTTCTTAATTTCACTAATGCATTGTGCACTCACTTCACTGGCTTCCTGTAGCTTCTCACTTGACCCTCCATCTCTAAAGATGCATGGAAACCAAGAAACAAGACTCTGCTCTGACCTGGAGCATGGTTTTCAAACGCAAACTGAAGACCACTGTCTCTCTGTGGAGAACCTTAATCTACTGTACTATTGAAATGAATCATATTGCACGTATGCAGCTGTGATTAACTCTTTATTTTCGAGGTAAGAACACTGGCCGGGTATTTCTAGTTTTTGAATTTATACTGTATGTAACCCTGTATTTTATTCTCTTCTCTATATGTATTATTGGCAGGCTGGGTATTCCTAGGTTATAGCACTTGTACTGTATCTAACCTTGTATTTTGTTCTATCTAGGTATCAGCAATGGCCCTTGTTTCTGGCAGTGTTTGGGCTCAAGGGCAGTTTGGACTTGAACCTGTGTGGACTAGCTAGAGATACATACTCTGACCGAACACAAAGCACTTTTGTAAGTTGCTCTGGATAAGAGCGTCTGCTAAATGCCCTAAATGTAAATGTAATTGTATTAGCCTTTGGCTAGACTGGTAGCCAAGCTTTTTACATAACTTATTTCACCAAACGTAAACAGTACGACCAACAAAAGATTAAATAACAAGTAATAAACAAGTATTTATTACTTTTAATGGAAGTAGAGTCAATGGAACCACATTTTTTGTATTTTGGAGCCTTTCTTTTGGTCCATTCATCATGAAACTCTCACACGATGTAATCGGCAGTTACTTTTTTCAAATGACGTTGAAAAATAAATGTAGTAAAAAATGGAGGTACAGGTTTTTCTATGGATAACGACAATATGCTGCATTTGAGGGGTGTCAACTGAGAGGTACCGGTTTTCTCTGCACAACAAAGTGTTTAGGTGTGAAACTGTAGATGAATTAAGGTTGCCTGAAATGGTAAGTGCAAACTGTCTCATGTCTCCATTTATTTACTTCTCAGTAAATGTTGACAAAGGAAATATCCATGTGCTTTTATGTGGTCTATGTGATTCTTGCTGTCCAAAATGGTGGCTTTACAGGAGGGGACAAAAACTGTCTTTACTTTCAATGTAAGTCAATGGAACCAGACATTTTTCCAATCTACTTTGGCCCATTTCTATTGGTCCATTCATCATGAAACCAAGTGATGTTAATCATATAGATATGTATAACCTTTCTGCTGAATGTAAGAGAATATAAGAGTACTATGCTTGTAGACAGTCTCAGAAAAACAGATATGGAAGGAGTCTTGAAGTGTTATGAAGGAGAAAAACCAAAACCATACTAACACTACTGCCAGGAGTATCTTACTTCAGTAGCAAAGATATATATAAATATAAATGTCTTCAAATGATTGTTACAATGAAGAGAACCGATTACTCAAATAACAGAACTGCCTTGCCAGATACAGAGGACAACAAGCTAACCCAACACCCTGAACCCACACAGGTGAACACAATCCATGTGATTAACTCAGATGTAGGCCTTGATGGGAGGTTGGAGCTAGGTCAGGCCTCAGCAGGCAAAATTTATATGGAGCTGCGTTTCAGACAGAGTGCCCACATCTCAGCCCACCTGTAACAAGTTTTGCAAAGCAGAGCAGATCCTCATGGGCAGTGTTGTTGGTGGTTAGGCTGGACTCCAGGTCTCACATTGGACCAAATGGAGAGAACATAGAAACGGGCACTTATTGTGCTTTTATCAAGTTTAATTCTTACCAGTCCACTCTATCAACCAATGTCTATCAACCAGCAAACAGGAACACTGTACCATTACATTGAAGTAAACTACTCACCACGGTATGGTGGTACATTCTACTCTTCATCTATTTCCATAGCTTTTCAGCGAAATCCCTGAATTTTCTACCTAGCAAACGTGAGAATACGATGCTGTTATGGACTCAATGCTGCCTGAAGCTGAGCGATAGAGGAGAAACTAAATGGGCTGCTTGTGTGGCGGCTATGTAATTCCCCGAGGAAATGTGTTCGGTTTTGTGTTTGAAGCTAAACATTAGTGTAAAAAAAATCCAGGCTTAGGATCAGGGATGCCCACTCATATCCACATAAGGCTGGTGTGGATGAAGGTTACTGGCTAAGCAGGATCTCTGCTGCTTGTTTGGAATAAAATACAGTGAACTCTGGTTCTGGAGTACCGGCTTTACAGTTCAGCTGCTTTCAGTTGTTGTGCCTGAACTAATGAGCTCCTGAGTCCTTCCTGAGGTGAGGAAGGTGTATTGGAGCAGGGCAGCAGTACTCCGGAGACGTGTGAAGGTTGCAGCCAAGACAGGCCGGCCATAGTTTTGTAAGCTGTACTTAAAACTATTGTATGAAAAAACATAATGCTAATAGCTTATAGTCAGTTCTGCTGTGTTGGGTGTACTGGCGCTCCCTGCATTGCCTGCGTCAGTAAGTAAGGCTATCTGGATTGTGCATGAGCAAGCACTGCAGCAGCAGAGTGTTCCTACAGCAGAGCTCTCTCAGGACCAGGGCTGGAAACTTCAGACATAGTGTCTAGTGTAGGAATATAATACACTTTGCTTCCCCGTCTCGCTCTTTGTCACCTCATCTCACACCTCCGTCATGTAACTTGGACACACTTAACCTGTCGAAGCCTGTTCCTGCAGTGTCGGCGTGCTGGCGGTTCTCGGTGACACAGTGCTGGGAATAATAGGGTTATGTAGCACTGGAAAGGCCGTGGTGGACTCTGGCCGACCGCGGCTGGCTGACAGGTCCTTTTACGCCAATAAAGAGTGAAGGGTCAAGCCATTAGAGTGACTGCACCCTGGGGACCACTCTGCACCAAACCAAGTTTCCATGACTACCTTGTTCACCGCAAGGAGAAGCCGGATTGATGTGAACCTGCTTCATTCTGTACAAATACAGTTGGAGGTTAATTCACTAGCAGTGCAACGAAGAGTGGAGGCAGGAAAGTCAACAAAAGAGAGAAATCATATATATATACAGAGCGCAGTCTCACTGATTTAACACCAACGTTTTAAACATATATGTTTCCCATATATAAAAATCTTTAATCCTTTTTATCTTTCACCAAAGATTGTCATGTATTGGCACCGTCCAAAGGAAAACAAGCATCTCCAAAGTGGTAACTTTACAGGAGACCATTAAAAACAATCTTTATTTTTACTGTAAGTCAAAAGAACCAGATTTCTATTGGTTCATTCATCATGGGGTTTTTGTAAACACCAGCTGCTGTGTTGAAATGATATATAATTCCCATGTATATATATATAATCATACACACACACACACACATATCGTCACTGTCCAATGAAAAACATCTCCATTTTTTGTCGATTTCTATTTTTCTACATTCATTGAATGCAGCAGCTGCCGTTTACACGGTGGGCAAATTTCATGATGAATGGACCAATAGAAATGCTTCAAAATAGCTTGGAAACAATTCTGGTTCCATTGACTTTCATTGAAAGTGAAGACAGTTTTTGGCCTCTCTTGTAAAGTTGGCTGTTTTTCATTGGACAGTGATGAGATATATATACATAAACTTTACAGGAGAGGACAAAAACTGTCTTTACTTTCAATGGAAATCAATGGAACCAGAATTTTTTAAAGTTATTTTGGAGCATTTCTATTGGTCCATTCATCATGAAATTTTTAGACAATGAATACGGCAGTTGACACATTCAAATGATGTAGAAAAATTAAAATCGGCAAAAATGGAGATACATGTTATATATTATATATCGTCGTTGTCCAATGAAAAACATGTTTCTTCGTTTTTGTCAATTTTGAGGTTTTTTTTTTTACATAATTTGAACACGCCATAGTCGTTTACAGGTTGAATGGACCAATAGAAGTGCTTCAAAATAGCTAGGAAAAAAACCAGAATGTTTTTGCTCTCGTCTGTGAACTTGCAATTTTGTAGATACTTGTTTTTCAAGATATACAACCCCCCCAGTTTGCTCACCTTCCATTGGCGTGTTGCTATCTGGCCGATTGGCAAACACCACATCCACGTATTCCAGCTGCAACCTCTGGAGTGAGCCCTTGAGGCCTGAAAGGAAGAGAACATTTGAACCAATAGGAAGCTAACGCTGCTAATAATGAATTGAACCTAACAGGGTCACAGTTAGCCTTGTACAGCTGAGCTTAGTGATTGTGACTAACTTCATTTGTTCCCATTAGCTTCACTTATACCCCCTGGCTTCATTTAGCGTTAGCCCTGTTAGCAGTCAGGCTGACAGAACACTTTAAAGGTGCTTTGTTGGCATTTGCCTTCGTATAGATTACATGAGTGCTGCAGGATATATTCATTGTTTATCAGAAACATCTCTATATAGTATACGAGTGAAATGTGTGGGACTGCAGAAAGATAACAAGACCTTAACATTGTGCAGCCCAGCCTACCATTGTAGTGATACATCTTTAGATGTGACGCTAGGGCACATTGTCAGTGATGTTATCTGAGGTCATTGGGTGTTTCGGGTCTTGTAAACATTAGACACCCACTCTTAGGCGACCCAGTTGAGGTTGATCAGACCCCAGCTTGTGCCCTAGCGGCACTCTGCTACTATCCAAAGCTGCCTAGTGGCTGGCCTGCACAGCCTCTGCACCCAACCTCCACCGGTAGGCACCTAGCCTTCCACAGTACTGTGAGCTCCAGCATGACTATGTTCTTTGTTATCAATGTCAGGTCTGAGGTTGGTCTTATTGCCCAAATCCACTATCAGCTGCCAATCCTGTGCATAGTGGAGAAGCCCTGATGTTGCTCTAGCCGCTGCTCCTGGTTTCTCCCCAGCTCTGATGAAATTGATGACTTGCTTAATGGGTTTTGGATCTCCGACAGCTAGTGATTGTGATTCCTAGCCCAGCTCACCAAAGCCTAACAACCTCATTTATTCACGCAGCAGAATTTGACCTCCACCTTAAACCCAACTGTGCAGTGAAACACTCAAACACTGTGCTGAAGTGGTGGGCAGCCTTATCCACACCACCCAGCAGTTGGGGGTTAGGTGTGTTACTCAAGGGCACTTCAGTCGTGGCCTGGCGGTCACAAGGCTGGTTCCCTAACCCCCAGCCCATGAACTGCTAAGGTAGCTGATGATGAATCAAACCTAGTGGGGTCTGTTAGCATTGTGCGCAGCGGATTCCCACCGGCTCCATTAGCTGTGTTAGCATTTTTTTGGAGTGACAGAACAATTTAAAGGTGCTCGGTTAGCGTTTTGCCTCTGCTATGATTAGACACCAGTGATCCAGAATATATGTTCAGTTGTGGGTTTTCTGGGTGATAAAAATATTGAAACCCTGTGAACCTGACATTGTATATCTTTTTCAGAAACGCTAATGTGGCCTACAATAAACAAAAGCAAGAGGGAACCAGTTAACACGACTGCATCAACATAATTATAGCTTCCCTCAAGATTTTATTAATTAGTAGTGACATTAGCAGCTACCCTGAATTCTAATATTAACATTCAGTAACTACTGAGATATTAATTAAAGTAAGAACTGAAATATCTAATAAAGACCATCAGATTTATAATTCAGTCATTGTCTAAACTGCTTCTGGACGATTCCTGCTCTGCATATTCAGGAGTTTCAGTACTAACCTTCAATTACATCTCAGTAGTTATTGATTTGAATGTTACATATAGAATTCAGTTAACACCTACATTATTATATTCAACTATATTGGTAAATGGTTGGTCTGTATTGGACTGTATTGGTGTATGGTTTAGTTATAAGGTATTAATAAGGACTGTATTGGTGTATGGTTTAGTTATAAGGTATTAATAAGGACTGTATTGGTGTATGGTTTAGTTATACGGTATTAATAAGGACTGTATTGATGAATGGTTTAGTTATAAGGTATTAATAAGGACTGTAATGGTGTATGGTTTAGTTATAAGGTATTAATAAGGACTGTATTGGTGTATGGTTTAGTTATAAGGTATTAATAAGGACTGTATTGGTGAATGGTTTAGTTATAAGGTATTAATAAGGACTGTATTGGTGTATGGTTTAGTTATAAGGTATTAATAAGGACTGTATTGGTGAATGGTTTAGTTATAAGGTATTAATAAGGACTGTATTGGTGTATGGTTTAGTTATACGGTATTAATAAGGACTGTATTGATGAATGGTTTAGTTATGAGGTATTAATTAGGACTGTATTGGTGTATGGTTTAGTTATAAGGTATTAATAAGAACTGTAATGGTGAATGGTTTAGTTATAAGGTATTAATAAGGACTGTATAGGTGAATGGTTTAGTTATAAAGTATTAATAAGGACTGTATTGGTGAATGGTTTAGTTATAAGGTATTAATAAGAACTGTAATGGTGAATGGTTTAGTTATAAGGTATTAATAAGGACTGTATTGGTGTATGGTTTAGTTATAAGGTATTAATAAGGACTGTATTGATCAATGGTTTAGTTATAAGGTATTAATTAGGACTGTATTGGTGTATGGTTTAGTTATATGGTATTAATAAGGACTGTATTGATGAATGGTTTAGTTATAAGGTATTAATAAGGACTGTATTGGTGAATGGTTTAGTTATAAGGTATTAATAAGGACTGTAATGGTGTATGGTTTAGTTATACGGTATTAATAAGGACTGTATTGGTGTATGGTTTAGTTATAAGGTATTAATAAGGACTGTAATGGTGAATGGTTTAGTTATAAAGTATTAATAAGGACTGTATTGGTGTATGGTTTAGTTATAAGGTATTAATAAGGACTGTATTGGTGAATGGTTTAGTTATAAAGTATTAATAAGGACTGTATTGGTGAATGGTTTAGTTATAAGGTATTAATAAGGACTGTATTGGTGTATGGTTTAGTTATAAGGTATTAATAAGGACTGTAATGGTGAATGGTTTAGTTATAAGGTATTAATAAGGACTGTATTGGTGTATGGTTTAGTTATAAGGTATTAATAAGGACTGTATTGGTGTATGGTTTAGTTATAAGGTATTAATGAGGACGGTATTGGTGAATGGTTTAGTTATTAGCTATTAATAAGGACTGTAATGGTGAATGGCTTAGTTATGAGGTATTAATAGAGACTGTATTGGCGAATGGTTTAGTTATAAGGTATTATAAGGACTTTATTAATAGACATCAAAGAAAAGACTTCTTCATGTGCAGTTCTTACTGTTCCAACTAACACGTTAATAATAACATCTTAAATAATATGATTGTTATTGTTACTATCATTAATCATTTACTGGGCTATTTCTTAACCTATTATTAATGTGTAATACTCTCTATTAACTACAATAAACACGTCTATGCTTATTGTTACCCGTAGTGTATAACATTGCTATAACTTCAGGAGCAACATATTGTTTACCAGTATGTTCCACTCGGCCAATAGACAACAGCGTCAATGCAGGAACATGTGCGGAAGTGTGTTCTCTGTAGAGGATGTGTTAACTTATTTTCACGGAGAGAAAACCAACACAAGCGTGTGACTTGACCAGAGCTGGTGTACACCAGTCCGGATTTGCACTGCGAGGGCGTATGAGTGTGTGTGCTCGTGCCCCGAGGCCTCACCAGGCCGACATTTGAACTCAACTCGGCAGTGAAGACATAACAAGCCTCCTCTGACACGTACCAGATGGAGAGAGAAACCACTCGCGAGAGAGGAGGAAGATGCTGAAAGAACAAGGAGGAGAGAGAGAGAGAAAGAGAGAGAGAGAGAGAGAGAGAGAGAGAGAGAGAGAGAGAGACAGGGAGAGGAAGCACGGCAGCCCTTTGAGGTTTAACTCACACTGACACAGAACAAACTGCAGGCCAGCAGCAGGACAGGCGAAACACAAGCGCTCATTTATCCCTCTCTCTCTCTCTCTCTCTCTCTCTCCCTCTCTCTCTCTCCCTCTTGTCTCTCTCTCTGTCTGTGATATCTAGGCCAGGGCTGTGTGTGTGTGTGTGTGTGTGTGTGTGTGTGTGTGAAAGCAGCCCTCGGTCCCTAAAGCAGCTCACACTCTGAACTGTGCTCATCTGCTGTGGGCTCCCTCACAGCCCCACCACACTGAGGGTCCAGGGTATCGGTTTAATGAACATGCAGGTGTTAGTGGGCGGTCCCACATGGCCTTCTATTGTACTCAAGGCTGTGCAGTTAGCATCCCAGGCACATAATTATGATGAGCAATCAGGCTCTCAGGCACAGCCAGGGGAAAAAAATATGTGTGTGTGTGTGTGTGTGTGTGTGTGTGTGTGTGTGTGTGTGTCCTCTTTTCTGTGCTCTCGTTCTGCAAAATTAAGAGAGTGACTAAGACTAAGTTTGGAATCTCTTGCCACATGAATAGTCAGTATTTTATTCAATCATGAATTAATTATTATTAAAGCCCAGGCCCAAGTTACTGGAGGGGGCACATAGTATTGAGGGTCCTACGTCTGAGTTTCTTGCTGAGCCTTTGAGCCACAAGCCCATATGCATGTACACAGTATGTTGTATTAATATCTTCTTAATGTCTAATAAACATCTGCTGCGTATAATATTCATATAGAAACTCAGTGGTCCTAATCTTGGGTAACGCTTCCCTTAGCACTTCCTAGCCAATCACAAGGCTGACGTATCTCTGGCCCCGCCCACACAAACCAGTTTCAGAGTCAGAGAAGGTTGCCCGGAGCAATGGGCAGCCCTACCACAGCGCCCAGGAAGCAGTCAGGGGTTAGGTGCCTTGCTCAAGGGCAAGAGCAACCTTCCAGTCACAAGGCTGGTTCCCTAACCTCTAGCCCATGACTGACACATAACTATAACCCATATAAGTACTAACCCATAAGTGTATATTTGGCAACCTTTAATTTCTGTAGGTTCTAGATAGTTTTTGTGGTATTAGAGCGTCTAACTAATGCTGGCTTTAGCTGATAAAACTTTCTTGCAACTAGTTGCATGCATGCAACATAATTATAATAAAAAAACGATAAAAGTTGCACCAGACACGTCCAGTTACACCAGTTTTGAAAATATTAAGTCCGTTCCAACACCAGATTGTCTGATCTGATTGTCTGTGTGATTTGGACAGCTTTATTTGATTGGATGCACAGATTCCGGATAACGAGATTTTTTCCTGAATTTTTCCCATAGAGAATGAATAGGATGGAAAAGTGTACACCAATCTATTGAACTTCTGCTCGACGCACATACATCTTTTCACATACACTGACTCAGGGCAGACCCCCGACCACGACTGCAGTGTTGGTTCGACCTGCACTCGTCTGTTTGACGTTTTTTTCCATCCCTCTTTTTTCCCCATAGAGTCCTATTCATTTTTGGTCACACCCAAACATCATGGTTTAATTGAACCCAGAGTCTCCAAACTGCCTGTACTCACTCAGGGCAGATCCCCAACCTCTACTTCACAGATATACTGATCCTCACTCTATTTGTTAATCTATTTGTTGTTATACATCCCTCCTTCCTCCCATAAGGTCCTATTCATTTTCAGCCGAACCCAAACATTATGGTTTTATTTAACCTACAGCCTCCAAACTGCCTGTACACCCTCAAGGCAGACCCTCAACCTCTGATCCACAGACATACTGACCCATACTCCTCTATTTGTTGTTTATGTACTACCATCCAAATTATCTACCTTTAATCCTCACTTTTTAACAACAATTGGCGTTTCAAGATACTGTGGTGGGAGTGTTGCTGGGGGTCTGTGTGTGTTAGTTTGGGTATTCTAGTGAGACAGAATCATACTTTACCTTCAATTATATGTTTTCTGGAAAGGCCTCTCTCCGTTTCAGCTCTGTAGAGACACACAAACACACACACACATACACAATAAGCTTGAAGCAAACTTCTTCCTCATCATCTGCACCCAGCTCCCATCTGTCCTTCTGTCTGTCAATCTGTTTATCAGTTTAGCTGTCTGCATATGTGTCTGTCCGTCTGCGTGTGTACATGTTTATTTGCAAATCTGCCTCTCTGCTTATCTAGGCATGCACTGTTGAGCTGTTTGTCTGTGGTCTTGTTTATGGCCCTGTTTACATTGGTTATTAACTCTATAGCATCTAAGCATCTAAGTGTCTTTATACCTATATATGTATGTGGACATCAATATAATGCAGATATGAGTTTATTGGACATCCCATTCCAAGACTATGGGTATTAATATGTGGTTGCCCCACTTTGCGATTATAAAAGCCTCAAGTGTTCTGGGGAGGCTTTGTCTGCAGGAATCGGTGCACATTTAGTCAAAAGAGCATTTGTGAGGCCAAACACTGATTTAGGCCGTCAGTCAATGTTATAGGTTATCGTTGCTGTCCAATTATAAACAAGCGTCTCCAAAATTGCAACTTTCCAGGAGAGACCAAAAACAGTCTCTGTTTTCAATGTAAGTCAATGGAACCAGGTTTTTTACCAAGCTGTTTTGGAGCACTTCTATTGGTTCCTTCATAATGTAATTGTCACACAATGTAAAAGACCATTGGCGTGTTCAAACGATGTAGAAAACTTAAAATCAACAAAAATAGAGATGTGTTTTCATTGGACAGCAATGATATTGTAAAGGTGTTGAGTGGGGTTGAGGTCAAGTATCTGTGCAGGCCACCAGAGTTCCTCCACACCAAACCTATCAAATCTTTCACATCATCAGTGGTATCAGCGCTAACTTCTCACATTCTGACATTTCTAGAACCACCACTGTGACTTTTAGCACTTTCACTAGAGCTGTAGATAAGAGCCAATCAAAATCAACATGTAAATGAGCTCATACATATTAAAGAGCCATGCCAAGCTTTGGTTGGCTGCTTAAATACTAAATAAATAAATAAATAAATAAATGAATAAATGAATATGTAAGCACTCCTGCTCAGTGCCACCAGAGGTCCCTGTTCCCTGAGTATTAGTAGTCTAGAACACACTGCAGCTGCCCCTTATTAATGCCACCTGACTATCATTACCCTGTCCCTTTATATCCCCCTTGCAGACACACCACAGTGCGTGTATGTTCAAACCAAGACTCTTGTTTATCTTTGCCAAGCTACGCTAAGCTAGGCTAATGACACCCCAGGCCAAGCCGAGCTAAGTCCAGTCAAGTCATCGGTCCTCCATCTACGCCCCGCCAAACCAAGGTATACCCAGGTGTGCTATTCCAAGCCTAGTCTACCTGGCCCCACCATTCTGCTCTCTGCTCTTACAGGAAGTTCTCTCCTGGAACTAAAGTCCACAGGGGGGATCTTCTCTAACCACTGCTCTTACAGGAAGTTCTCTCCTGGAACCCTACAAAAGGAACCTGCTCTAACCGCTGCTCTTACAGGAAGTTATCTCCTGGAACCCTACAAAAGGAACCTGCTCTAACCGCTGCTCTTACAGGAAGTTATCTCCTGGAACCCTACAAAAGGAACCTGCTCTAACCACTGCTCTTACAGGAAGTTCTCTCCTGGAACCCTACAAAAGGAACCTGCTCTAACCACTGCTCTTACAGGAAGTTCTCTCCTGGACCCTACAAAAGAAACCGGCTCTAACCACTGCTCTTACAGGAAGTTCTCTCCTGGACCCTACAAAAGGAACCTGCTCTAACCACTGCTCTTACAGGAAGTTCTCTCCTGGAACCCTACAAAAGGAACTGACTCTAACCACTGCTCTTACAGGAAGTTCTCTCCTGGAACCCTACAAAAGGAACCGACTCTAACCACTGCTCTTACAGGAAGTTCTCTCCTGGAACCCTACAAAACGAACCTGCTCTAACCACTGCTTTTAAGGGGAACCAACACCTGGAATCTCCAGCCTGAGCTCGGGTAACAGTCCATCACTGCTCACCTTCTACTCTGCTCTAGTCTGACCGCCTGGATATCTCCACTAGGCCCCTCTGGTTTCCTGGCTGCCCAGTACTCTGCTCATTGCAGTTCATGGTTGTTCTCAATAAACAGCCTGCTTATGGATCTTACCTTTACCTCTGAGTCTTGTGAACCGTTACAAAACAAAACTGAGAAAATTCTCAGGAAAAAAACATGTAAAATAAAAAAAAAAAATAATTTTTCAATTCAACTTTTAATTGCAGGAATTCTATTTTAGCTTTCATCTCATTCGTTATAAAGGAATATGAATTAAACATGGACATACTAAACATTGGATAACTGTGGTACACTGTAATCTCAGGAATTCAGTTCACTCATGGAAAACTGCTGGCGTATCTTCCCGTCTGCCTAGTCACCTGTCCGTCTGCGCATGTACATGTCTATCTGTTTCCCTGTTCGCTTGAGTGTCCGTCTGTCTGCCCTTGAGGATTCCTCCCTCAGGCTGCAGATCATTCATTCCTTTCCCATTACCCAAATCCGGGCACTGTGACTGCATACCAACACCCTGATTATTATTCATGGGACGGGATTCTGAGTGGAATAAAAAAAAAAAGCCCCCTCCTTCTTTAACCTTATCACCGCTCCCAGCCGGGCCTTTCCTCACGGAGCGAGCAGGGGACTACTGCAAGCCCTCCACAGGCCATACTGATAGAGAATGCTGCTGAGTCATCACTGCGATGTGTGGCGGGCAGAGGGGCGGGGGCAACAGGGCTCTCAATGAAACCGGCAGTAAGAAGTTTGCATTGATGTCTGGATTTAGAGAAATCGAATGAAGAGTGAAGTGCATCTGATTGACTGTGTGGGACACGTACAAAGAAAGAAAGAAAGAAGGCCCGGTCCGGTCATGTCTCAGTGACCGACACTTGGACCCCACTGCATTGTTATTAATTGGCATAGTTTTTCCAAAAATGGATCACAGTCGACTGTCAATCTTCTCAAAACACACCTGCTGTGAGAACGCCGATGGTAGTAAATCAGTCCAAAGTATTGGGGTAATGCTGAATGTTCATTGGCCCAGCTGCCAACGCAATCCCATTCATTTTCAATGGGAAGTGCCGTCGTTCCGGGCATGCAGTGCAGCAAAAGGTTGAGCCAAGACAAACGCCATCCAACACGATCCATCTATCTAATCAGAAGATAGCTGGAGTTTCCGTATTCCAGCGTTCCTGCAGAGCGTGGAGGAAAAGCTCATCCCTCTTGATCCATCGCTGCCAAGTCAATACCATAAATCCGCCTTTGAGTTATTTCGAAAATCAAAGCGCTCACCAATTAAAAAAGGGGGGAGTGCCTTCACGTCCACTGCCGTGCTGGAACAGCGTAATTAGTGTAATGATGAGAAAACGTTAAAGAAAAATGTTTTGATCAGTCAGTAGATTAGTCAGAACAGACTGTAAAGCAGTTAAGTGTGTGGTTAAAAACCTGGGGACTGGATGGTGGGATGCAGGAAGGTGTTTAAAATATTATTGATGATTATTATTATATACAGTCCCTTGCAAAAGTATTCAGCCCTCTTGAACTTTTCAACCTTTTGCCACATTTCAGGCTTCAAACATAAAGATATGAAATTGTAATTTTTTGTGAATAATCAACAACAAGTGGGACATGATCGTGAAGTGGAACAAAATTTATTGGATATTTTAAACTTTTTTTTAGAAATAAAAAACATGCAGTTTCTTGAGTTGCAAAAATTATTCAGCCCCCCTCCTGCGTTAATACTTTGTAGCACCACCTTTTGCTGCGATTACAGCTGCAAGTCTCTCGGGGTATGTCTCTTTCAGTTTTGCATTGAGAGACTGAAATTTTGCCCATTCTTTCTTGCAAAACAGCTCAAGCTCAGTGAGGTTGGATGGAGAGCGTTTGTGAACAGCAGTTTTCAGCTCTTTCCACAGATTCTCGATTGGATTCAGGTCTGGACTTTGACTTGGCCACCTGGATACGTTTATTTGTGAACCATTCCATTGTAGATTTTACTTTATGTTTTGGATCATTGTCTTGTTGGAAGATAAATCTCCGCCCCAGTCTCAGGTCTTTTGCAGACTCCAACAGGTTTTCTTCCAGAATGGTCCTGTATTTGGCTCCATCCATCTTCCCATCAATTTTAACTATCCTCCCTGTCCCTGCTGAAGAAAAGCAGGTCCAAACCATGATGCTGCCACCACCATGTTGGACAGTGGGGATGGTGTGTTCAGGGTGATGAGCTGTGTTGCTTTTACCCCAAACATAACGTTTTGCATTGCGGCCAAAATATTCGATTTTGGTTTTATCTGACCAGAGCACCTTCTTCCCTGTTTGGTGTGTCTCCCAGGTGGCTTGTGGCAAACTTTAAACAAGACTTCTTATGGATATCTTTGAGAAATGGCTTTCTCCTTGCCACTCTTCCATAAAGGCCAGATTTGTGCAGTGTATGACTGATTGTTGTCCAATGGACAGATTCTCCCACCTCAGCTGTAGATCTCTGCAGTTCATCCAGAGTGATCATGGGCCTCTTGGCTGCATCTCTGATCAGTCTTCTCTTTGTTTGAGATGAAAGTTTAGAGGGACGACCGGGTCTTGGTAGTTTTGCAGTGGTCTGATACTCCTTCCATTTCAATATGATCGCTTGCACAGTGCTCATTTGAGATGTTTAAAGCTTGACAGTATCTCGGACCTGCCTGGTGTGTTCCTTGGTCTTCATGATGCTCTCTGTGCTTTAAACAGAACTCTTAGACTATTACAGGGCAGGTGCATTTATACTGAGACTTGATTCCACACAGGTGGATTCTATTTATCATCATCAGTCATTTAGGTCAACATTGGATCATTTAGAGATCCTCACTGAACTTCTGGAGTGAGTTTGCTACACTGAAGGTAAAGGGGCCGAATAATATTGCATGCCCCACTTTTAAATTTTTTATTTCTAAAAAAGTTAAAAATATCCAATAAATTTTGTTCCACTTCACGACTGTGTCCCACTTGTTGTTGATTCTTCACAAAAAATTATAATTTCATATCTTTATGTTTGAAACCTGAAATGTGGCAAAAGATTGAAAAGTTCAAGGGGGTCGAATACTTTTGCAAGGCACTGTATATTTTTGATGAGTTTCATTGAACGGAATCAGTCCTACTGCTTTGTAGTGAGGACGAAAGACAGAAAACTCTGTTCCCTCAAACTTTATGGCAATTAATAGAGTGGCGACCAATCAGATTGCTAAGATGTAGTGCAGTAACCGTATTGTGTTGGGAAATGCTCCACCCTCTAGCTGAAATAGAGATCCCGACTGGTCTGCAGCTGAGACTCTGATTGGTTTTGCCACTGAGTTTGACTCTGTTGGTGTTGGTCAACGCTCTGTGCGGTTTAGGGAAAACAGTTTGGTGGGTCAGATGCCCACTATCTCCTGTGGGTTCGGCCACTCTGCCTGTACGTGCCAGCTCTGCAGATGGGATCTACTGTTCAAAGCAGTGCAAGAACGCACACAATGAATGGCTGAATGACTGAAGAAAGAAAAATAGGAGGATCTTGGACCTTTTTGGCAAACTAGAAATCCTGGCTGGTCCCAGAAAGGGGCCATATGGTCACTCTAGTTTACAGCCATCAAGACCGAAAACAAAACAAGTTTGCTAGCCAAGTGTTGTTCGCCTCGGCAATGCACGTCCAGGAATTTGAGGGGGCTGGAACTTCTAAAGGAACGCTAAAGGGAGGAGTGTATTTGTTTAATAGCAAGAAATGTTTATAATTCAGTTGACAATTCATTACATTGATGGCAGAGTTTTGCCATAAAGCCTGAGTGATGCTTTATTAGTGATGGCTTACTGTTTCACTTTCCATGGCCATTGCTGTAAACATGTCTTGGCTGATTGGCCTATGGGAAAAATTGTGTTTGATTTTTTGTCAAACTGTCACCTCAAGATATAAGACTTGGGAATTAGAGAGAATCTAGAGCAGAGAGTCTTACAAAGACAGACTGTCCAACATCTCAGTGAGCAGTATTCTGTGATTACTCAATGGTGGGGATTAAAAAAAACTGATTTTTTATTGCCATCTAAAGAATAAATAGCAGGCTTTAAATAAAGAAGTAGTGATGTGTGGGCTGAGATTTACCTACAGACCCCCTGCATGAAGGTAATCTAAGAATATAGAATTTACACTCTATAGCACCCAAAACCTTATTGTCTATATACACATTGTACACCATTTCCTTTGGCTGGCTATCGTTTCAGACCCTCTCAGATTTATAGTTGGGGATGATGGTAAACCCTTAACTTTACATGTAATGTCACAAATTTCAATGAAGATGCCAAAAATGTTACATGTGACGCTATTAACTTCACACGTGATGCCATAAATGTTACATGCAATGTAATAAACCTCATGTGATACCATAAACTTTACCATATATGTGATATCATACATGCAATATAATAAACATTACATGCAATAGCATAATCTTTATGTGTATATATTAACCTCACATGTGATGTCAAAAACTCCATGTGATGTTATCCCATAAACATCACATGCAATCTCATAAACTATACATGTAATGCCATAAACTTCATATGTGATGACATAAACTTTACGAGATGTCATAAACTTCACTTGCAGTGTCATAAACTTCATGTGATACCAAAAACTGTACATGTAATGCCATGAACTTCACATGTAATGTCATAAACTTACTCGATGCTCTAAGAGTTACATTATCCCATAAAGTTCACATGCAATGACATAAACTTTACAAGATGCCATAAACCTTACATGTTATGCTATTAACTTCACATGTGATGCTGTAAACGTTCCATGCAATGTCATAAACATCGTGTGATACCATAAACTTTGCATGTAATGCCATAAACTATAAACATCACATGCAATGGTATAAACTTTACAAGATGCCATAAACTTCACACGTGATGGCATAATCTTCATGTTATGCCCCAACTGTTATGTTATCCCATACACGTCACATGCAATGTCATGAACTTTACATGTAATGTCATAAACTTCACTTGCAGTGTCATAAACTTTATGTGACACCATAAACTTTATATGTAATGCTATGGACTTCACATGTGATGTCATAAACTTCACTTGCAGTGTCAAACTTTGTGATACCATAAACTTTATATGTAATGCTATGGACTTCACATGTGATGTCATAAACTTCACTTGCAGTGTCAAACTTTGTGATACCATAAACTTTATATGTAATGCTATGAACTTCACATGTGATGTCATAAACTTCACTTGTGGTGTCATAAACTTTTTGTGATACCATAAACTTTATATGTAATGCCATGAACTTCACATGTGATGTCATAAACTTTACTTGCAGTGTAATAAACTTTATGTGATACCATAAACTTTATATGTAATGCTATGAACTTCACATGTGATGTCATAAACTTCACTTGTGGTGTCATAAACTTTTTGTGATACCATAAACTTTATATGTAATGCTATGAACTTCACATGTGATGTCATAAACTTTACTTGCAGTGTCATAAACTTTATGATACCATAAACTTTATATGTAATGCCATAAACTTCACATGTGATGTCATAAACTTTACTTGCAGTGTCATAAACTTTGTGATACCATAAACTTTATATTTAATGCCATGAACTTCACATGTGATGTCATAAACTTCACTTGCAGTGTCATAAACTTTGTGATACCATAAACTTTATATGTAATGCCATGAGCTTCACATGTGATGTCATAAACTTTACTTGCAGTGTCATAAACTTTGTGATACCATAAACTTTATATTTAATGCCATGAACTTCACATGTGATGTCATAAACTTCACTTGCAGTGTCATAAACTTTGTGATACCATAAACTTTATATGTAATGCCATGAACTTCAAATGTGATGTCATAAACTTCACTTGCAGTGTCATAAAC
This sequence comes from Megaleporinus macrocephalus, assembly GCA_021613375.1. Taxonomy (NCBI): domain Eukaryota; kingdom Metazoa; phylum Chordata; class Actinopteri; order Characiformes; family Anostomidae; genus Megaleporinus; species Megaleporinus macrocephalus. The sequence continues at coordinate 8,025,703 of CM038711.1, forward strand.
TTTGTGATACCATAAACTTTATATGTAATGCCATGAACTTCACATGTGATGTCATAAACTTCATATGTAATGCCATGAACTTCACATGTGATGTCATAAACTTCACTTGCAGTGTCATAAACTTTGTGATACCATAAACTTTATATGTAATGCCATGAACTTCAAATGTGATGTCATAAACTTCACTTGCAGTGTCATAAATTTTGTGATACCATAAACTTTATATATAATGCCATGAACTTAACGTGTGATGTCATAAACTTCACTTGCAGTGTCATAAACTTTGTGATACCATAAACTTTATATGTAATGCCATGAACTTCACATGTGATATCATAAACTTCATGCGACGCCCTAAGCGTTACATTATCCCATAAACTTCACATGTGATGTCAAACTTTACATGTAACACCATAAACATTGTGTGATGTGTTGAGATTTACCTACAGCCTCCCACACCAAATTAGTCTAACAACAAAGAAGTCAATCTATACTCTAAAGCACCCAAAATCCTGTTTGTTTATATTGATATAATGTATAATTTCTTTTGAATGTTGTGGATATGCTTAAACTATAGGTATTCACTAACCATAGCATATCTATTAGTGGTAAATTAAGCTGTAACATAACTTTAAATATGTTTACTTAATTGAAGGACTTTATTGGTCCACATGGGAAACTTCTACAAACATCTGAAAGTTGATGTAAGTCTGTGATTTTCTTCTGTGATGTCATAAACCTAATACCATAATGCTTGGCCTACACACTGAAACTTTCATGAGACTAGATGCATGTTGTGAGTTGCATGGAACTTATTAAACAGTAACTACAACAACTGTAATGCAAACTAATGCAAATCTTTTCTATACAACCTTTTCCTCTACTCATCTATAGTCAGGATATATTGAGTATAAATGTGTTGTGGGCATTTTAGGCCTTTAAATAATTAAGTTTAAGTAGCCATAATGACTGTATATGACTGTTTGTGTTCTAGAAGTGCTAAAAGTTTATGGAACACATCGGCCACCCATCTGTTATAAATAAATGAGAAAATAAATCTAGCTATATAAATCACAGCAGGCTAACAAAGAAGAATACATGCTGCCATTTCAACAGCTGTTAGCATTATCTGCTCGGTTAACTCAAGAAACTGAGAAAATAAATAATAAGCACACTTGCATGAGGCCTCATTTCCACCAAACCACTGAGCTTCTGTTTTACTTCTATGTCCATTGATTTATCATTTGAAATGATGACGTTTTCATGATTATGAATTGAGTTGTCTATGTTTCAGTTGACGTTTCAAGTGCAGAACACTCTATGTTTTAAGCAATGTTTTGCCAAATGAAGCTAGCCTGATACCCACATCTGTGATGTCATAATAGTGATGGTATAAACTTTACATGTGATGCCATACACTTTACATATATGCCATAAACTTTACATATGATGTCATAAGCTTTACAAGTATGCCATAAACTTCACATATGATGTCATAAGCTTTACATGTATGCCATAAACTTCACACGATGCCATGAACGTCACATGTGATGTCATAAACTTTACATGCATCCATAACTTCACATATGATGTCATAAACTTTACATGTATGCCATATACTTCACATATGATGTCATAAACTTTACATGTATGACATAAACCTCACATATGATGTCATAAACTTCACATATGATGTCATAAACTTCACATATGATGTCATCAACTTTACATGTAGGCCATAAACTTCACAGGATGCCATAAACTTCACATGTGATGCCATAAACTTTACATGTTTGCCATAAACTTCACATGTGATGTTATAAACTTTACATGCATGCCATAAACCACATGTGATGTGCTGTCATAAACTTCATGTGATGTCACAAACCTCATGTGATGTCACAAACCTCATGAGATGCCTGTAATTTCATGTGTGATGTCATATATTTCATTTGATGCCATAAACGGCACTTTCAATGTCATAAATTTCCATGCTATTGACTTTACTTCACGTGTGCTGTTGTTATCTTTACATGTGATGATATTAACCTCACATGTGATGCCGTAAACTTCACATGTAATGCCGTAAACTTCACATCTGATGCCACAAACTTCACATCTGATGCCACAAACTTCACAACTGATGCCATAAACTTCACAACTGATGCCATAAATTTCAACACTGATTCCATAAACTTCAACACTGATGCCATAAACTTCACAACTGATGCCACAAACTTCAAAACTGCCACAAACTTCACAACTGATGCCATAAACTTCAACACTGATGCCATAAACTTCACAACTGATGCCACAAACTTCACATCTGATGCCATAAACTTCACAACTGATGCCACAAACTTATGTTTTGATATGAACTGGCGTACGTTCACGTGACAGTGTTGGAACTAGTGCAGAACTGAGTCATGGACATTATGAGGCCAACATATGAGTTGCTAGATGGCGATTAATCTTCACAGGCATGGTTGTGGGTTGGTCTGAATAATCAGTAAGTAATTGCTGAACACTGACTGAAATACGCTGCGTACTGATGCTGCATGTGATTTGCAAACTGATCAGCTTACCGCATGACTGGCTGGCTATTATTTTTCAGAGCCGTGTTCAGAGGTGTCAGAGAGCCAGCAGCGCTCTGATTAAAACCCCAGTCAGGAATCCCTGCAACTTCGTGCCTGTTTTTAGCAGCACGCAAAACAATAGCAGCTACAATACGACCATAAAATCCCTGTTAACTGACCCTTCAGTAAACTCTAGTGCCTAATTCTAGACTTGGGCTTAAGGGCAGTGTAATTAGGAGATAAATTACAGGTTGTTGCCGTTAGCTAACACTTCTATTCATTGCAGAACAGGACAGCAAGGCCAGGTCAGCACACACCTGCGGCGGATTGGTTGCACTGCAGTGCTAAACAGAATTGATTTGACTTTATGAGAGGTTAGAGAGTGCTTCACTTACTTTCCTCCCCAGTACAGCTTGGTGGTAATCACTAAACTGGATCTCCTGCGAAAAGAAGAATAAACAGAGTTACCATGAATGAACAAAGTGTAAACATGATTCCTGACTGTAAACCATCCATGCATCCGTTATCTGCCGATTGGCTGGAGCCAATCCCAGCGTCATCGGGCGAAGGCGGGGTCATTCCATCCCATGGCCAACACTCACTCACACCTACGAGCAATTTAGAGTGACCAATCAATCTAACATGCATGTGTTTGGACTGTGGGAGGAAACCAGAGTACCTGGAGGAAACCCACTCAAACACAGAGAGAACATACACACTCCACACAGAACCACCCGGACCGGAAATCCAACCCAGATCATCTTACTGTGAGGAGACAGTGCTGACCACTACACCACCATACTGACCACTACACCACCATAATAACCACTACACCACCATACTAACCACTACACCACCATACTAACCACTACACCACCATACTAACCACTACACCACCGTACTAACCACTACACCACCATACTGACCACTACACCACCATACTAACCACTACACCACCATACTAACCACTACACCACCATACTAACCACTACACCACCGTACTAACCACTACACCACCATACTAACCACTACACCACCATACTAACCACTACACCACCATACTAACCACTACACCACCGTACTAACCACTACACCACCATACTGACCACTACACTACCATACTAACCACTACACCACCATACTGACCACTACACCACCTTACTAACCACTACACCACCATACTAACCACTACACCACCATACTAACCACTACACCACCATACTAACCACTACACCACCAAACTAACCACTACACTACCATACTAACCACTACACCACCATACTAACCACTACACCACCTTACTAACCACTACACCACCATACTAACCACTACACCACCATACTAACCACTACACTACCATACTAACCACTACACCACCATACTAACCACTACACCACCTTACTAACCACTACACCACCATACTAACCACTACACCACCATACTAACCACTACACCACCATACTAACCACTACACCACCATACTAACCACTACACCACTATACTAACCACTACACCACCTTACTAACCACTACACAACCATACTAACCACTACACCACCGTACTGACCACTACACCACCATACTAACCACTACACCACCATACTAACCACTACACCACCTTACTAACCACTACACCAACGTACTAACCACTACACCACCGTACTAACCACTACACCACCGTACTAACCACTACACCACCATACTAACCACTACACCACCATACTAACCACTACACCACTATACTAACCACTACACCACCTTACTAACCACTACACAACCGTACTAACCACTACACCACCGTACTGACCACTACACCACCAAACTAACCACTACACCACCAAACTAACCACTACACCACCATACTGACCACTACACCACCGTACTAACCACTACACCACCGTGCTAACCACTACACCACCATACTAACCACTACACCACCGTGCTAACCACTACACCACCGTACTAACCACTACAACACCATACTAACCACTACACCACCGTACTAACCACTACACCACCATACTAACCACTACACCACCGTACTAACCACTACACCACCATACTAACCACTATACCACCGTACTAATCACTACACCACCGTGCTAACCACTACACCACAGTGCTAACCACTACACCACCATACTAACCTCTACACCCCTACACCACCACTACACCACCGTGCTAACCACTACACCACCATACTAACCACTACACCACCTTACTAACCACTACACCACCATACTAACCACTACACCACCATACTAACCACTACACCACCGTACTAACCACTACACCACCGTACTAACCACTACACCACCATACTAACCTCTACACCCCTACACCACCACTACACCACCGTGCTAACCACTACACCACCATACTAACCACTACACCACCATACTAACCACTACACCACCATACTAACCTCTACACCCCTACACCACCACTACACCACCGTGCTAACCACTACACCACCATACTAACCACTACACCACCGTGCTGCCTTGACTGTAAACCACTCATTTTAAACTATATATAAATTATAACCCTTATAACACAGCCATACATAAAGATTAGACAGACTGGGTGACTCAGTAAGGTCCTGCTAGGCTGTTACTTTTATCTGTAGCCATGCTAACTGCAGTGCATCCTATAGCTGTTGGAGGGAGCGTAGAGGAGGATCCATAGAGCCAACACCACCATCCAGGTGGTTCCACAGATGCTCAATTGGGTTCAAAATGTGTTTTTTTTGGATGGCGACAATATAAACAACAAACTAACGACACAACAGAGATGCAAAAATCACAACACAGATGATAGAATAACGTGATGATGGCAGTACTAGAGTTACGATGGAGGGAGACTGTACGCCAGATGGAATAGATGTGTTGCAAGGTTGGCTTTAAATGAAAACAGAGTTCCAGAGGTGCGGAGCAAGTCTGGGAAAAATGCTCTATTACCAAAGCTCTAGAGGTTAGAGTAGAAGTTGGTAGGCTTATAGGGTTGTGGAAGGTCAGAAAGGTAGGTAGGGGCAATATCATTGAGGGATCTTAAACTGAGGGCGGTGTTTGGTGGGAAGCCAGTGGAGATCATGGAGAACAGGTTTACTGAGATGCAGCAGAGTTTGGAGCCATCTAAAGTAATGAAGAACCAATGCCTGCAAGAAGAGAACTGCAAGACCATTGCATATAATCTTCCTCCATCATAACTCTATTATTGCTCATGTCATTCTACTGTATCACCTGTGTTGTATCACCCCCCCCGTCCTTCTCTGAACCAATCACAAAAAGGCATTTTGCTGTGCAGGGTGAAGATTTGTCCTTGCTTATTTCTGATTGGCTTATATTGTAATTTCCTGATCATATTAGTATCTCACTTATTTCTGTTTCCACTTCTGAGTATTATAGTCTCAGCCTTTGTCTATTTACTTTTGTTAGCTTTAATTTTAAGCTGTGCTAAAGCTTTTCACGAAACAGAGTTGATCTATCAGTGTAATGCTAAATGAATTAAGGCGGGCTATTGAAATGAATCACAATTAGATAATCTTTTTTTTTATCAGTCTTTAGGTTTTAAGTTTAAGTTTGAAGGCACATACAACATTTATATTTCTTTATCTCATATATCAATTTAAGCCAGTATCAGTAGATCTGCAGTCATCATTCATATACAAATCAAGCCCTTAATTTTTTTCTGGCTTTAAAAATAAGACTATCAACATGCCCACGCATTATGTTTTACTGCCCCCCCCAAGCAAAGCAGTCCAGAACCGGGGCTGTTGTGTCATGAGTTTGTTGTTTACGTCATTGCAGTCCAAAAAAAAAAAAAAATCATATTTTTTCATTGGAATGCAGCAGCTGCCGTTTACCTTGTGTGATGATTTCATGATGAACGGACCAATAGGAACGCTCAGAAACTTTTGTGGTCTGCAATTAGCCTAAGTGGCTGCGATAGCCTAAGTTCTAGCAGCAGACGAAACGAAAGAAAGAGGTTTCAACAAGCGAGTCAAATTTTAATGAAGAGTCAAGGACAGATTTGGGACCTCAGAGGAGGAAGAGTGAGCGGGGGCAGTTTTATTGAGAGCAGATTTAAACCCAGTGAGAATGAGTCCAGTCTTATCACTGTTTAGCATTAGAGAGCTGTGATTCATCCACGTCCTGATTTCTGAGCTCGCACGAGTCCAAATTACCAACAGTGGGGTTACTAACGGACTTTATCCGAAGATGGATCTGTGTGTCATCTGCATGCTGGTGGAAGTCAAAGAATGAAAGAGTAAATGATCTTTCCTATAGAGATGTGTAAATAATGAATAATAAGGGTCCAAGTACTAAACCCTGTGGGACCCCTTTGAGGAGCAGTGGACGAGGAGGAGCGGCTCCCAGAGAGAGAGAGAGTAACAAACTGCCTGCAATCTGTTAGATAGGAAGCGAACCAATCAAGGGAAGAGCCAACAATGCCCAGCTCACTCACTTAGTCTAGAAGGGAGGAAGGAATGATTCACTATATGAAAGGCAGCGCTTAAATCAAGAAGTACGAGGACGCTGAGCACACCGGCTTTCAAGAGCACACATCCGTACTAGGACGTGGCCAATTTTGGGGTTGTAACAGCTCTGCTTGCCACGGACTCATGCTAATGAGTCAAATCTGAGGGACTGACGTCCAGTTACTGGAATTAAAAGGACAGAACTGCAAAATGAAACTTGTTATGTGGGGTTTGGATCCGTAGTCTGATTGGATAGCCTACAGACTACAGCTACAGCTATAGACTCTAACTATACTACATACCACAGTACAGGCTGGATTGTGACTAACTGCTGCTCTCCTGAAACTAGTGTGGCTGAACCAACAATGGCTTAGTTAGCATTCTAAGCGTGCCCCACAGCACAGGCTTGGTTCCAGCTAACCGTTGCCAAAATCACACCCGGTTAGAGAATATCTGGATATCTGACAGCGCAAAGGGCTATGGCTGCTGTCGGAATGTCAGAACACCAAAAATCTTGATAGTGGACAACCGACCCCTGTTGGCCCACTAACGGCACAGCTGCGGCCCTCTGGCTAAGTATTTCTGGGCGGCCGGCCGGTGGTTAAACAGAATCCCATCCCATTCTACTTACAGCCCAATTTACTTTGTTTATTATTCACTTTCATTAGGATTCATAATTTAGTTTAGTGAATAATATTTTGTGATTTTTCAATAAAATTAAATCAACTTGAGTCCTTATTATTTTTCTCTCACAACAATCTGGGTGGCTGGAACAGTCAGTGGGGTACCACCCTTATCAAGCCAGCGGACCGGTATGTGCGTGCTATGTGGTTGGGTTAGCAGCACTGCTAATAAATAACCAAATGTCCACGACACTGGCTCAGTCCCTGCTATCATATCATCGCTTTCCAATGAAAAACATGCGTCTACATATTTGTCGATGTCTATTTTTTTTCCCCATCAATTAAATGTAGAAGCTGATGTTTACATTGTGGACCAATTTCAAAATAAATGGACCAATAGAAATGCTTTAAAGTAGCTTGGAAAAAATTCTGGTTCCATTGACTTGCATTGAAAGTGAAGACAGTTTTTGGCCTCTCCTGTAAAGTTGCCATTTTCACTTGTTTTTCATTGGACAGCGATGATACCTCAGTGTGTACAGTGTAGTGACTGAGCTGCTGTCATTCTATCAGCTCCACTGACCGTATAGGAGCTACACTTACAGACTGTAGTTCATCTAAATCTCTATATACTTTACTACCCTGTTCTTCAATGGTCAGGACCCCCACAGGACCACCTCAGAGCAGGCACTATTAGGGAGGTGGATCATTCTCAGCACTGTAACACTGACATGATGGTGGTGTGTGTTAGTGTGTGCTGTGCTGGTGTAAGTGGATCAGATACAGCAGTGCTGCTCTGGCGGGAGTGTTTAAACACCTTAAGTGTCACTGCTGGACTGAGAATCGTCCACCAACCAAAACTATCCAGACAGCAGTGTCCTGTGGGCGGCGTCCTGTGTCCACTGATGATTAAGGACTAGAGGAACATAAACTGTGCAGCAGCAGATGAGCTACTGTCTCTGACTTTACATCTACAAGGTGGACCAGCAAGGTAGCCCTCCATAATTGTTAGCACCTGTGTCTGGTTATTTGAATGTGTAACTGTTTCCTGTGGAACCAGAGATTTGACCTTGCCTGCTTGTTTACTATTATAATAATTTAATTATGGAGTGTTGCTCATTAGCCCGGTCCACCTCTGCAACCCTGACCCCCATACACACTGTGGTAGGCTTATAGGTAGGCAGCTTGCAGCTCCTGTGCGTTCTGAGTTTGATTGGTCTCGACCACCTTCGGTCAGTAGGGTAAATGTGGTGAGATGGTGGTCCGTCAGTCGTGTTGCTGGCTTGTCTGGAGGAGCAGATGCGGGAGCTGCAGTGTGAAGTCATATGTGCTAAACCGTCTCGTGTAGATGTTTTGGCAGCAAGCAGGCGAAAATTAGAGCTGCTGCTGATTCTCTGTCAGTCCACGCGGCATTGATGAGAGCATATTCAAATCAGCAGAACACCCCCCACCCCCCACCCCCCATATACACACAGACTGAAACCCCGTCATTAACTCTTATATTTTATAATATATTGTGGTGTTGCTGAGCCGGGCTCATTCTTATTATTACTACTAATACCTTTAGTATTTTATTGATTTGCTCATGTTTAGATATGCAGTTATGGACAGAGAAAAAAAAAAAGTCCAGGCCTGTGCCCAGTGAAGGTTAATGGGTTGCTATGGTAACAGCCCCCAGTAACAGTTTGAAAATCATTTTTTAAAGTAAGTAATTAATTAATTAATTTCATTTATTTGATACACTGGGGTTGCCGACAGTGCTTTACAAATAATCCAAATGAAAATAAAATGCTGGGAGGCAAGAGGGAGACAGGGAAGAGTGGCAGAGAGAGGACGGAGACAAAGAGGGAGATATGAAGGGAGAGACAAGAGACAGAGAGAGGGTTATATGTAGAGAGAAGAGATGAGGTTGGAAGAGAGAGAAGAGAAAAGAGAGTTTTGAGATGAGGGGAAGAGATGGAGAGAGAGATAGAGAAAGAAGGTTATATGGAAAGAGCAGAGAGAGATAAAGAGAGTCAAGAGAGGGAGGATTGAAGAGAAAGAGTTTGAGACAGAGGGAGACATGGAGAAAGAGTGAGAGAGAATTGAGACAATGAGGGAGACATGGAGAGGGAGAGATGAAGAGAGTCGAGAGGAGATTGAGTGAGAGAGCGAGGATTGAAGAGAAGGAGTTTGAGACAGGGAGACGTGGAGAGAGAGTGAGAGAGGATTGAGACAAGGAGCGAGATATGGAGAGGGAGAGATGAAGAGAGTCAAGAGGAGAGTAAGAGAGCAAGGATTGAAGAGAAAGAGTTTGAGACAGAGGGAGACATGGAGAGAGAGTGAGAGAGGATTAAGACAAGGCTGGACACATGGAGAGGGAGACATGAAGGGTAGAGAGAAAAAGTGAGATAGCGAGGATTGAAGAGCAAGAGTTCAAGACAGAGGGAGACATGGAGAGAGAGTGAGAGAGGATTAAGAGAAGGAGGGAGACACAGAGGGAGAGATGAAAGACAGAGGGTTATATGGAGAGAAGAGAGGAGATAAAATGAGAGAAAAGAAAAGATGAGAGAGTTTTGACACATAAAGGGGGAGACAGAGAGAGAAGCGAGAGAAAGAGAAAGAAGGTTATATGGAAAGAGTAGAGAGAGGGAGCGACATAGGAAGGGAATAAGAGAGAGAGATAGATAGAGTTTGAGACAAAGAAGGACACGTGGAGAGTGAAAGAGAAGGAAGGATTAGAGAGTGTGGGGCAAAGAGAGAGACATGAAAAGAGAGAACGAGGGAGACGCTGTAGTACTTTATATACTCCTTCTCTAAAGACATGTGTCTCTCAGAGGAGACGGATATGTGCAGCGCTGACTTACGCAGTATCTCTCTCTCACTCTCTCTCTCTCTCTCTCTCTCTCTCTCTCTCTCTCTCTGTAACAGATGGCGCAGTGGAGTAATGGACTGAGGGTGAGTCAGTGACAGCAGCTCAGCACCACAGACTCTTCTACAGCCAGCTGTAGACTCATCAACACACAAACAGATTCTGATTCACAATTCTTTATTTCAGAGAGAGAGAGAGAGAGAGAGAGAGAGAGAGAGAGAGACAGAAAAGGACAGAAGGAGCGAATTGGGAGACAAGGAGGGAGAGATGGTGAGAGAAAGGGAGAGAAAAGAGAAGTGAAAGGAAGCTTTGCTGCAGAGGCACAAAGATGAGAGAAAGGGAGAGAAAACAGTGAGAGAAAGAGAAAACAGAGACAAAGATGGAAAAAGAGAAAACGAAGAGATAGAGAGAAAGGGGGTATGGATGGGGCGAGAAATAAAACTGGAAGGGTGAGAGAGAGACAGTTTTGAGACCAAGACAAAGAGACGGAGTGAGAAAAAATGGGAGATGAAGGATTGAGACTAAGAGGGATACATGGAAAGAGAGAGAGAGAAAGAGAGAGAGAGAGAGAGAGAGAGAGAGAAGGGTAAGGTGAAGGAAGCTCTGGGGTTACTGGGTTCTTGAGAAGAGAGGGAATAAAGGAAGAATAAAAGGGGGATTCTGGGAACTGAAGTAAGAGCGAGCTGACTTCTAGATGAGAGAGAGATGAAGATGAGCGAGGGATAGTGAGGATGAAAGGATGAAGGCACTGACAGAAGCATCTCTCTGTGTTGTCAGTACGTCATTCACAGCAGATACACACTCGCTCGGTGAGCACTACATGCTAATACACACACACACATCAATCATTAACACACGGAGGAGATCAGACATGCTCTTTGATTTAGTGGGTACACAGAGAGAGAGAGAGAGAGAGAGAGAGAGAGAGAGAGAGAGAGAGAGAGAGAGAGAGAGAGAGAGTTATGTGGACTTTAGTGGATATATGTACAGAGTTTGGAGCCTGTCTGTTGGTCCAGTCATCAAGAAACTTCCAAAGGCAGTAAAGAGAAGCTGTGGTGTATAGACTGTATAGACTGTATAGACTGTATAGATTGTATAGACTGTATAGATTGTATAGACTGTATAGATTGTATAGATTGTATAGACTGTATAGATTGTATTGACTGTATAGACTGTATAGATTGTATAGATTGTATAGACTGTATAGATTGTATTGACTGTATAGACTGTATAGATTGTATAGACTGTATAGATTGTATTGACTGTATAGACTGTATAGATTGTATAGACTGTATAGATTGTATAGACTGTATAGAATGTATAGACTGTATAGATTGTATAGAATGTATAGACTGTATAGATTGTATAGACTGTATAGACTATATAAAATGTATAGATTGTATAGACTCTATAGACTGTGTAGAGTGTATAGATTGTACAGACTGTATAGATTGTATAGACTGTATAGAATGTATAGACTATAGATTGTATAGATTGTATAGCCTGTATAGACTGCATAGATTGTATAGACTGTATAGACTGTATAGATTGTGTAGACTGTATAGATTGTATAGACTGTATAGACTGTATAGAATGTATAGACTGTATAGATTGTATAGACGGTATAGACTGTATAGATCGTATAGATTGTATAGACTGTATAGATTGTATAGACTGTATAGATTGTATAGATTGTATAGATTGTATAGTCTGTATAGATTGTATAGAATGTATAGACTGTATAGACTGTATAGACTGTATAGATTGTATAGTCTATATAGATTGTATAGAATGTATAGACTGTATAGATTGTATAGACTGTATAGACTGTATAGACTGTATAGATTGTATAGACTGTATAGACTGTATAGATTGTATAGATTGTATAGACTGTATAGATTTTATAGACTGTATAGATTGTATAGATTGTATAGACTGTATAGATTGTATAGACTGTATAGACTGTATAGATTGTATAGATTGTATAGACTGTATAGATTGTATAGATTGTATAGACTGTATAGAATGTATAGATTGTATAGACTGTATAGGATGTATAGAATGTATAGATTTTATAGACTGTATAGAATGTATAGATTGTATAGACTGTATAGCCTGTATAGATTGTATAGATTGTATAGATTTTATAGACTGTATAGATTGTATAGACTGTATAGACTGTATAGACTGTATAGACTGTATAGATTGTATAGACTGTATAGACTGTATAGATTGTATAGCCTGTATAGATTGTATAGATTGTATAGCCTGTATAGATTGTATAGATTGTATAGATTTTATAGACTGTATAGATTGTATAGACTGTATAGATTGTATAGCCTGTATAGATTGTATAGATTGTATAGATTTTATAGACTGTATAGATTGTATAGACTGTATAGACTGTATAGATTGTATAGACTGTATAGACTGTATAGATTGTATAGACTGTATAGATGGTGATGAGATGTTATTTCTCTGTGTACAGACTAGGAGAATGAAATGCTCGCAGCTTCCACAGAAAACAAACAACAGTAAACAACACAAACACCTAGACAACAATCTTACAGTGACCGGTATCTCACAGCCGCTCCGTCTGTTTATGAGACGGTGAAACCCAACACTGAAATGAACCGGTATTAACCAGATCAGCTCATTCGCCCCCCTGAGAACCACTGCTCCACTGACCCAGACCAGAAATAACCCACCTGAGACACACACACACACACACACACACACACACACACACACTATCAAACAGACCCACACACACATTCTTACACACACACACACTCATAAATACAAACACACTCACACACAATTACACACACCAACACACACATACTCTCTCACACACACACACACACAATTACACACACCAACACACACATACTCTCTCACACACACACTCTTACATACACACACACTCTTACACACACACACTCACACATACACACACACAATTACACACACACACAATTACACACACACAATTACACACACAGTCACACACACTCTCTCTCTCTCTCTCTCTCTCTCTCTCTCTCTCTCTCTCTCACACACACACACACACACACACACACACACACACACACACACTCACACACAAGAAGTCCCAAACAGGAACATGAGCACTGTACCTCCAGCACTTCTTCTTGATGATGTTTCCGAGGATGATCTCAGCTCTGAGAGAAACAGAAACAGCAGCGACAGCGTCCAGTTACAGCAGACTGAACAAGTTCACTGTGGTGAATTTACACAGCTGTCCAGCTCACACACATGTAGTCTAGACTAAATCATCACTTCGAGTCGTTCAGTAATCTCTAACAGGCTTGTCTGGGTGGTCTCTGATACTGTATGACACACTGTTCTCTATAGAAATAGACAGAGCTTCAGTGGACATGACTGATTAATCAATATCATCACTGTCCAACGAGAAACACGAAACAGGAGAAACATTCCTAACTTAACTCTAAAGTCAATAGAACCAGATTGTTTTTCAAGCCAGTTTAGGGCATTTCTATTGGTCCACTGATCAAAAAATTATGTTCACAGAGTGTAAACAACAGCTGCTATGATCAGATGATGTAGAAAAGCAAAAATCAACAATGTTTTTTTTTTAATTGGACAGTGATGATATACTAACTTTCACTGAACTACTGCTTGAGTTTTACTCACTTCCCAGCAGCGTAGACCTCCGCTGTGTCAAACAGGTTCACGCCGCTCTCGTAGGCGATGGTCATCAGCTGCTCGGCCACCTGCAACACACATACAGACGCAAACACAGGAAGTTATGGTTGTGCAACTATAGTTTTATTGGTTTTTGGCTTTCTGCCAGATCTTTAGCGTGTCACATTAACATCGTTTTAAACATCAACTCCAGATCGTCCAGTCTGATTGTGTGACTCGGACTTTTTAAAACTACAGATTTTTCCGGAATTTTCTCCCATAGAGAATGACTAGGATGGAAAAGTGTACGCCAATCTACTGAGCTTCTGCTCCACCGACAGACACTGTTTCGCATACACTGACTCAGGGTAGACCCCCGTCCACAACTGTAGCATTGGTTTGATCTGCACTCGTCTTTTTGTCGTTTTTTTCCCAGCCCTCTTTTCACCCCATTCACTTTCAGCCCAAACATTACAGTTCCGTTCAACCTACAGCCTCCAGACTTTCTGTACTTACTCAGGCCAGATCACCAACCTCTAATCCACAGACTTGTCCTTTATGGCCAACCACGCTAGTTCTATAACATTAGAACAACCTCCTCACCTCTCATAGTGGTTTCCACTGATGATGTATTTTGAAGGTTGGAGCGTTGGGGCAGATACTTGGTGGCCTGATCTTTGCTGGGTAGTTGTACGTTTCTGTTAGCTGGCTACTGAAGAAGGAAGTCTGTATTTATTAGATTCTACATTTCCTCACTGGGATGGGGGGATTCCCAATGGCTTGTAGAGTCAGACATAGGAGAGGACATGATGTGGCTGCTTTGCATGCCAAGGCCCCCTGTAATCCTCTATAGCAGCATTAACCACCATTAACAGGATGCTACAAAGCCCTCTGTTCCAAGGTTGATCATCCCAGTGACCCATAAGCTTGAGCCAGGACCCTGGCTTGATGGAGAATGTGTTCTACATGGTTCCATATCCAACCTTTACGAAAATGGTGCTATCTAACACCATGTAAAGGGTTCTGCTATTGTTACGATGTCAGGAACAGTAGAAGAACCATGTCAGGTGCTCTTTAGAACCACTTTCAAAAAAGGTTTAGATAGAATCATATACACTACTGTGCAAAAGGTGCCTACGCTGATTGTTTAAAAACATGTGATTCCTCCCGTTTCAGCTGTTCCTTTTTGTCCTTGTATATTTAAAGCCTATATTTTTTCCTGCCTTTGCCTGCTCAATGCAGCAATTATTAATAGTAGCAGCGGCATTGTATTATTACTATTAGTAGTAGTATTGTATTATTACTACTATTAGTAGTAGTATTGTATTATTACTATTAGTAGTAGTATTGTATTATTACTACTATTAGTAGTAGTATTGTATTATTATTACTATTAGTAGTAGTATTGTATTATTACTATTAGTAGTAGTATTGTATTATTATTACTATTAGTAGTAGTATTGTATTATTACTACTATTAGTAGTAGTATTGTATTATTATTACTATTAGTAGTAGTATTGTATTATTACTATTAGTAGTAGTATTGTATTATTATTACTATTAGTAGTAGTATTGTATTATTATTACTATTAGTAGTAGTATTGTATTATTACTATTAGTAGTAGTATTGTATTATTATTACTATTAGTAGTAGTATTGTATTATTACTATTAGTAGTAGTATTGTATTATTACTATTAGTAGTAGTATTGTATTATTACTATTAGTAGTAGTATTGTATTATTACTATTAGCAGTAGTATTGTATTATTATTACTATTAGTAGTAGTGTTGTATTATTATTATTAGTAGTAGTAGTAATAGTAGTTGTAGTAGTAATATTGTATTATTATTATCAGTAGTATATTATTATTATTATTATTATTATTATTATTATTATTATTATTAGCGGTAGTAGTGATAGTAGTAGTAGTAGTAGAAGTAACATTGTATTATTATTATCAGTAGTAGTAGTATATTATTATTATTATTATTATTATTATTAGCGGTAGTAGTGATAGTAGTAGTAGTAGTAGAAGTAACATTGTATTATTATTATTATTATTAGTAGTAGTAGTAGTAGTAGTAGTGGTATTATTATTATTATTATTATTATTATTATTATTATTATTATTATTGTGAGTAGGTTTTGTGATTTGTGGTGAATTACTATAAAACATTATTATTATTAATTCAAACATTATTATTATTAATTCAAACATTATTATTACTAATTAATACTGTTTCCCGTATTTATATCTATCTGATTGTCTGGCTAGTGGCCTCCAGGTCATCTGAGGTCAAGAGCTGATATTTAGACATAACCAACATGTTTATGGAGAACCTGCACTGGACATTTTCCAGTCCGTCAGACGTTCTGGTGTCCAGTGAATCTTTTTTTCCCAGGTTATCAGCGGACCCTCACACTCACACCTGACCTACACTTTTGGCCACAGTCCGGCTGCACTGGTCAGAGGTGTGTGGGGGGCTGATCTGTGTGCTGGTGGTGGTGCTACAGGACCGCCAGACAGGTCAGAGCAGCGGGTCCCCCCATCACTCAGCTGGACTGAGGAGAATAAATCACCCGCTGGAGTGGACACTCAGTCCACGAGTGTGTGTGTGTGTGTGTGTGTGTGTGTGTGTGTGTGTGTGTGTGTGTGTGTGTGTGAGACAGAGATTTGATAGAAGACGTCTTTCAGAACACAGTCAGCTAATCTGATCTCCTTCTCCGCAGCGCTGAGGAAGAGCTCCGCCCACAAATCCAAACAGTTCAGTCTTCACAGCAGAATCATACATCCTACATCTCAGACACGGAGAGGAGGAGGAGGAGGAGGAGGAAGGACAGAAAAGAAGAGCGAGACAGACCGACACATACAGAGAGAAAGAGAGAAAGAGAGATTGACTGAGAAAAACGAGGCAAAGGCTAAAAGTGAGATATAGAGAGAGAAAGAGGGAACAAAGAGACTTAAAGAGAAAGAAAGCGACTGAAAAAGAAGAAAAGACACTGAAAAGACACATACAGAGAGAAAGAGAGAGAGATAGATTAAAAAAACTGGGACAAAGGCTAAAAGCGAGAGATAGAGAGAGAAAGAAGGAAGAAAGAGACTAAAAGAGGAAGAAAGCGACTGAAAAAGAAGAAAAGACACTGAAAAGACACATACAGAG